>CANTFL010000925.1:0-32893 GCA_947650285.1 Hyaloperonospora brassicae | reverse complement strand
TAACAGTTCTGCTTTTACCTTACCTACGCTTCCTCGCTTGCCTTGTGTACGTCTGTCGGGGCACCGATACCCTTGCGTTAAGTTCACGCAAGGGTGTGCCCCGTTACAATTCAGGTCTTCGACGACGAGCTGGTTTAGCTCCTGCCGTCGGCGTGTCATCTGCACCTAGGCTATTCAGACACTTGCACTAGCTCGTACAATGCCGTGTAGCGTTTCGGTCAGACGGGATACCAGATCTTTCAAGCTATTGCTGCAGTAACGAAAGGGCCCACACCAAACCTCTGCTTGTCGGACCTCAATCAGACAAGCGCAGAATGAGGCTGCAGGCTCGCACTCATTACGCCTTCGATCGCTCTGACGTGTCCACTGGCTTCGTATGTTGGCGCTTCAATGTCATACCGAGAGCTTTTCACGATACATCGAGTTCACGGGCCGCCTTATTTACAGCGATGTGTATGCCCATAAGCCATGATAATGTCGCCGCCATTGTCATTCATGCTGTCATCTGCAGCGCAAGCTAAAGACGTGTGTATCTGATCCATAGCTCCATATCGCTCTTGCCTTCTAGTATTCAGTCGCACCGCTTGTATCGCCGTCTTGTCGATCCGTTAGTCAAGAGGTAGTCGGCGAAACATCTCTTGCCATCACTCACATATAGGGCAGCATGCTCATGAATGAACCGCAATTGACCTTCTAATCTGTCGACGCGAAGCATAGGCTTCATCGCACGAGAGGCTTACGACGGTCGTGTCCGTCGGCTTGATTGGTAACAGGCTTCATATGTTCTAGCGACGTCGCTTTCGAGATGTCCTTCGGACGGCGTCGTCAATGTATGTTTTGATGAGCGCTAGACAGCGCTTTGCCGTCCTAGACGACATTTAGTGCGCTGCACAAGGGTCTTCTGCGATCCAATGTCGGGCGCAGGGTTGTGGCTCCCCTTCCTGTCTGCTTCATCACAGATCGCAGCATACGGAACGTCTTGTAGGGAGAGAGCGCAATGTGTTGTATCGCCTCGAATGGTACTTGACGCCTCGATGAGACTATCGGTTGCGGCTGAGTGTGGTAAGCTTGCCCATAGAACAAGCATTGACAGCATCTTCCAGTATGAGCGACGTACTTGCTGCTAGGATTCCTAGCGATATCGCTACTAAAGACGTGCTCGTGCACATGAACATGTAGCTGATTTATAATGTAAGTGGCCCGTTGGACTATTGGTAGGAAGTCGCCACACAAACGAAGCAAAGTAGGAATTGCGGGGAGTGAGCCTGTGCCCGAAACAGCAAATTGGAAAGTAATTGATGAGGTCTTAACAATAATAAAATAAGCTACCTATTTTTATACATGCATCACATGGTCACTGTCCTCGGTCCCGTTGCCACGTCCTGACCGTCCTCAGCAATCTTAAGCAAGCGCGATGTCTCGCCTCATCAATATGACCATACATTGCATCATCACTATGATTGTACCTCGCCTCTTCATGATGGCTGATGTCTCGTGTTGACTTCTCCAAGTCCACTTCTGATTGGGAGCGGGACCAGACGGTAACCAACCTTCACCAACTCCATGGGGCGGCCTTTTCGCGCCATGCCTAAGTCGCTGACAAGTTTGCCACGGAGTGGCAGCCGATCTTAGGCCGGAGTCACAACACTACATCACCGTGGTGCATGCGTCAGGCGTTCGATGCATTCGTCACGATTCCGGCGACTCGCAAGATGACTTCGATTGAAATTTCCTCCTTGCTTCAGCCTATTTGATTGGATGAGGTGGTCGCAGCGATAGCTGGCCTTCATCGGCACAAGGGGGCGTGGCCTGATGGGCTTAAAAATGACTTTTATAAAGAAAACAGGCAATATTGGCGCCAGCGATGGTCATCCTCGGCAACGAGTTACTGAATGAAAAGGATCCGCCACCTTCTTTTCTAGAGGGACTCATTATTCCGCTTCGCAAAAAGGGGGACTCAGTTGATGCGATGGATTACCGGCCGATATCGCTTCTTCAAACGGGGTACAAAATATTTGCTAAATTATGGCTACACGGCTGCAACAAATATTGCTTAAGGCCGTCGGTGACAATCAGCAAGGTTTTGTGCAGGGGCGACGGATGATGATAACAGTCATGATGATGCTGGCCGCAGTCTCAACTGCTCGGGCTGAACCTGACTTGGAAGCACATCGTAGCCGAGTAATTCTGTTGCTGGACTTTCGAAAAGCATACGACACAGTTGCACGCGATTTTCTCTTTCACGTCCTGGAAGAGTATGGATTCGCTAGTCCTTTCATTCGCATGATTCGGAAATTACATGAGTCTACCACAGCTAAATTTTTGGTCAATGAATCCCTTTCTCAACCAGTGGAGATTACTTCGGAAAATTCGGCAGGGCTGCCCGCTAGCGCCGTTACTGTTCATCCTGGCGGCGGAGGTTCTGTCGTTGGCGATCACACAGGCCGGAGATATTCAAGGGATCGAGGTGCCCGGAACACACGGTGAGCGACACACCTTTTTTGCGTTTGTCGATGACTCCACTGTGTTTCTCCAAGAAGCGAGCAGTCTTCCACGCGTTCTTGACATTGTCGCAGCTTTCGGACGTTCATCGGGGCTCACTGTGCAGCCTACAAAAAATCAGGTCATCTTTTTGAATACATCGGTGGCTTTGCCTGACTATGAGGGGATACCTGTGTTGCCCCATGGGACAACACAGGTATCTCGGCCATCAAGTGGGTACAGGGGTACTTTGCGATGCGAATTGGGCTATACGAATTCGGAACGTACGTCGTCGACTTGCGACGGCAACTCGGGTGGCGACTAGTGTTTCTCTCCGTGTGCTCATCCTAAACGTCGTAATGCTCCCAGGCATACTCTTTACTTCAGCGGCCTTTGATATGCCTCAATGGGCGGAGGATCGAGCTCCGCAATCTTCACAAACATGTTTTGTGGAAACATGCTACTTCAACGGAGCGCAGTCGCCACAAAGTTAACCCGGGCATTTTGTACGCACCGCGAGCGGCAGGTGGTGTCGGCTTGGTATCGATAGCAGTGGCTGTGCAAACGCAACGGATGAAACACGCTCTTCTCTGGCTCACCCAGAGGCGAGACCGGTACGTCGCGGCGTGGAAATTTTCGACGTTTTGGGATGCTCGGTGTGACGCCTCTTTCGTGATCACACCACCCAACCCTCTTCATTCTCGCAGTCAAGAGAGCAAGATACATGGTGATAGGTTGCGGGCAGATATATGTGCTTGGCTTCGACCGTCGGATCTGGAGCATGCAGCCATACAAAGTCGGCATCGTCAACATACGCAAAGGCTCATCTCACAGGTCACGTGCTGGCCGGACGGTGGCCGGCTGACATTTTGGTTATCGGAGCCGCTTCCTGCAATTACCTGGGAGATAACGGCCGTGACCTGCCGGTATTGGCCAACGTATTCGTGGGCGGACAACCCATGGCTCTGCGATGGTACCGGTCGTCAATTGTTGAGGACGAAATACGACCGCATCCGGCCGTGCTCACTGGAAGAACTTGCGTTTGAGCGTAGCGGTCCAACGACATATGTTTGTCACGTCCCGTTGGCTGAGGAAGCGGCCAAGCACCACACGGACCGCAAACTTGGGCGCTGGGCTTTGGCAATTCTGATGGGTAGTCTTTCGTTGGCTATAGGCCGGACATTCGAGGTTCTACCCACTGTGACTCTTCGACACCCCCCCGAAACTCCGGCTATCGTACGACTGGGTGCTGGACGGGCCTGGAGCAGTCCGAGGGGTGGCACGTACGCCGCCGGGTATGTTCTCACGGGGTATCATGCTCCAGCAGGAGGCCGACGGAATTTAATTGGACAGTCGACGACTCCGCTATACCTCCGGAGTATGTCCACGATGTGGTCGTCCTCCGGAGCTCGCAAAAGTCTCTCGGTCTGGTCTTAGAAGCTCATCCTTTGACCCACAGCTTTCCGTGGGATGTCCCACCGAACGTGGCGAATCGGCACGTATTGCGATACCTCAAGCGCCAGCCGTATTGCAATGCGAAGACGGGGCTTGGCAAGGCATTATAAGGTATACTCCAAAAGTTACAAACCTGTGCAGCTCGGGGGGGGGGGGGCTGGCACTCGGCAGTTCTTCATCAAACACCGAAGCAGGTGTGGGGCCACAAAAATGCGATAACGGAGTATCAAGTGTAAGTCTATGACCGTCTGGAACTTCACCAGCTCAATAATTTCTTCCCGGGCAGGGAACTCGACAACAGTTGCCGACGGCTGACCATCTGTGCCGGTCACAAAGAGACACTGGAGCACATTTTCTGGACTTGTCCAGAGGCCCAGGGATGCTGGCAGGCGATCCTGTTCGCGTGGTATGGGTCCGATGTGCGGCTGAATGACGTATGTCAGTATGCGGGGAACTGCTTAGCACGAAAGCCGCCGCCTATGTCTAGGACATTGTTACAACGGCTGCAGAGGGCTTTTGGCGATAATGTGAGAAATATATTGCTCAGTGGAAGCGCATCTGGTGGATCCTATGTTCCGTCTGTATCTCGACTCTTTGGATACAGCGCAAATAAGTTGTTCACGAGCAGCAACAACTCTCACTCCTGGGCAGTTTCCTAGAGTTTTCCTCTAACGGACTTCGGCAATTACGAGCGCTATCGGCACGAGAACGCCGAACGCAACACTCCAGGGTGCAAGGCATCCGGCTGAGGCATTGCATTGAGTTGCTCGATGGTACCACTGCGCCTGCAAGAGCATAACATCATGTGGTGAGTCACGTTTAATCACCGGGCAATTCGACACCGGCGTTGCTAATCTGGCTTAGGACATTCCAGAGGTCTTGTTCACATTAATACCGTGTAATAGACTGTCTGTTCCTCTCTCACTTCTCCAAGTCCACTTTCGGGTACGAGTGTGCCACTGTTCGGCACACCAATATCAACCTGTACCTTTTCAAACCGTTGTTAAAGCTTACGTGAATGTCGTCACCTCCCACACGACCAAGCTTCGAGGTGCTGCGTCAAAGCCACTCAAGCGCAGATAGTATGGGCCGAAGCTGTTTGTTTTGAAATGCTGTCTTGAAGTTGAACGAAACAACTTCCACGTGAGGTCGCGGTATGCACAGACTTCACGCACAAGAACCAGATGGAAAGAGCGTAAGAGAGTGAGTGATAAAGTGAGGTATATTTAGGTACGCTTACGACCTACTATGTCCCGTCACCCGGCAACAAGGTTACCGGGTTGAATGCTACTTTATATAATAGGTGGTACTAGGTCTCGAACATCAGAACGTCTGCGCGCAGACTCGTGTCGCGAGATGATCAGGTTCCTCGGTGTCAGTACGGGGCCCTGTATTACGTGTTGTTCGGCCTGAGAGGTCTCCAACCAATAATTGACATCAAAATCAAGGAAGGTCGTGGCCTCCTGGACTAGAACGGGGTTCGAAGAAGCGTGCGCTTGAACCGAAGCTCCTGTGTCCATAGCGACATTTGCCAGTCGATCCACTATTTTGTTGTAGGGGCGATAATGATGTCCCCATCTAGAGACATGGATATCGTTAGCGATGGCGCTTGCCTCGGTGAATAACTGCACCAAGTGTTGCTTGCGTGCAGGGTGCCGTATTCGGATTTGTGCAATCACAATTGCACTGTCCCCAGTGACATGCAGGAGTTAGTAGTCGTTGGTCTTTGCTTGCTAGGGACCGTGGACAAGACCCCAGTATTCAGCGGTATTGGTAGTGGTATCGGTAGAGCCATAGGCCACGCTCGCTACCCACAAAACGCATGCGGCGTGCGTCGGAACGTGGAGTCGGACAATAACAGATCCAGCTCCGCCTGGACCTGGATTTCCGCGGGATCCTCCATCGAAAAAGAGGAAGTAGAGCACTCCTGGGCACCGTTCGATAGGGCGTACGTGCAGCAAAGGAGGTTCGTCGTAGCAGAGGAGGGTATCAGCCAAGGCCGACCGTACCTGCACAAACAGTTGCCCATCCTCCCCATGTCGGGCTGGTAGGTTGATCCACGAAACCTTCGAACCGACTGGCTTAAGATAGTCTTGGCCCTAGGTGTGTAAAATCCTGTGATAGAGATGGGCCTGTCATGCGGCGGAGGCGCTCGACCCAGACGGTATGAATTATCGTTGATACGGCAAAGCGCCACAGCTCTCAAGCTGCCGGAAAGACCCTAGCCTGAGCTTTTCATGATTCTGCCCGTGTGGTCATAGATGGCTTGACAACAACCCATGCGTTGGGCAGAATCCCTTATATGTCCAGTCCAAACACCCAGACATGCAAGTCATCCTCCTGGAAAGTACCAAGCCATCGCCTCCGATCAAGGAGGCAGTTCCAGTGTCGACGCGCGCTAGGGCATGTTCAAAAGATATGTCTTGCCAGAGCTGGACCAGCATCCACACACTCAGGGGATGGGGCACGACAGATCTTGCTTAGCCCAATTCCAGAGCGAGAAACTGTTTCTCTTTAGACGATATATCGTCTGAGCGTTGGTCGGAAAGGACGCACAAATTCGTCGAAAATCTTCAGACGTGATCAATGGTGAACCTTTTGATATCGCGTGAAAGTCCGCCTTTGGAACCCGTTCCTCAAGAAGTCTAGTTCCTTCAATACAGCGCTGCCGGGAGATAGGCTATTTAAGTTTCTTTCCATGTGGCCGCCACCGTCGACGACCGGCCCACAGGTGGACAACCCGCGTGAGCATCGGATGCGCGCCAAAGTGGACAGGAATCCCACTGGATGAGGGAGCGGCAATATCGCACGCCGTCATCGACGAGACGGGTTGCAACCCACATTACATACCCGTTTCAAAATGCTGTAGAGATGTACCTTCAAGAGTTAGAAGCCAGTCATGAAATTCGTGCACCTTCGATGAATACGACATTAGGAACCCAGGTTCCAGCTCCCGATAGACCAAAGACGGCAAATTGTAAAGAAGTGCAAGGCAGAAGGACCGGAAATGCCTTTTCTTCACCATAGACTGGGTCGCCATGTCACGCGTGGGAGAGAACAAGACAATGCCAGTCTGCAAAGTCGTCCAAGACATTTCCTCGCCAAGATAAGTCAAACAAAGGACAAAGGCGGCTCCGTTCAATGTGTAAGCCGTACCCCGTCGATCTCGCAGTCACGGCGTATTCGTGAGCGTGGCGTGGACAAGCCATCGGTGATCAAATCGCCCCGACGCCGCACCTTCAGCACGCATCCCTGCGCGCAGTCGATCATCAAGCACCCGCCGAACATCAACGGTGACACTACCTTCGTGATAGAAAAAGCGTTAATAATGTAGACGTGTTGAAATTACTTAAGGCAGAGTACATATAAGTAGAAACGTGCAGCAAACATTGACGCACTTTCAACTCGTGTCTGTCGCATCGCACTGCTCGAGCAAAGGAGCCGACGCAGCAACCACGTGGGGCAGTCGGTACACTGCAAAAGGTACTGCAGCCACTATCCCAGCCACTTAAAAGCCCTTGGAAACCATGATCAACTGGTTCAGCTTGTAGCTCGTGCCCGGCTCGAGCACTTGCTGCTCAATCACTTTGCCCGGCTCGATCGCAATCATGTACAGGTACTCGTCGTCCTTAAAGTCCGTCATGTTGGCCGCGCGTTCGATCCAGGGGTTACAAATGACGCCGTCCGTTGGCGTGTAGATTGATTTCTGTCCTTCCCGCTACACGGAGCCCGTCTTCCGGACCGTCACGAGCTGGTCAAAGCTTCCGCCCGGGATATGGGCAGTGATGTCGCTCTGGACGTTCTTGTATATGCTGTCGACCATCAAAGAGATGCCAAAGCTCTCGCGCGTCTCCGTGTGGTTCGTTTTGGTCATCTTGTCAAAGTAGTCGACGCCTTGTAAGCCCGAGATTTGCAAGCCATCTTTCACGATGTTGTTGACGTGGATGTAGTTGTGGGAGAGGGATTGAAACTCAATGGCAATGGGGTTCAAGTTGTGCACGGTCAGCGTCATCTCGAGCCACGTGATCCAGAGCTTGACTTTGTACTCGAGCACAAAGTCAAAAGGCCACATCTTACGCGTGACGTCGTTCGCCTCATGTCGGAACGTCCAAACGCTTACCTTGCGAAAATCCGTTGCCAATTGGACGCTCATCTACCAGCCAGACATGGGGAGGATGGGCAACTGTTTGTGCAGGTACGGTCGGCCTTGGCTGATACCCTCCTCTGCTACGACGAACCTCCTTTGCTGCACGTACGCCCTATCGAACGGTGCCCAGGAGTGCTCTACTTCCTCTTTTTCGATGGAGGATCCCGCGGAAATCCAGGTCCAGGCGGAGCTGGATCTGTTATTGTCCGACTCCACGTTCCGACGCACGCCGCATGCGTTTTGTGGGTAGCGAGCGTGGCCTATGGCTCTACCGATACCACTACCAATACCGCTGAATACTGGGGTCTTGTCCACGGTCCCTAGCAAGCAAAGACCAACGACTACTAACTCCTGCATGTCACTGGGGACAGTGCAATTGTGATTGCACAAATCCGAATACGGCACCCTGCACGCAAGCAACACTTGGTGCAGTTATTCACCGAGGCAAGCGCCATCGCTAACGATATCCATGTCTCTAGATGGGGACATCATTATCGCCCCTACAACAAAATAGTGGATCGACTGGCAAATGTCGCTATGGACACAGGAGCTTCGGTTCAAGCGCACGCTTCTTCGAACCCCGTTCTAGTCCAGGAGGCCACGACCTTCCTTGATTTTGATGTCAATTATTGGTTGGAGACCTCTCAGGCCGAACAACACGTAATACAGGGCCCCGTACTGACACCGAGGAACCTGATCATCTCGCGACACGAGTCTGCGCGCAGACGTTCTGATGTTCGAGACCTAGTACCACCTATTATATAAAGTAGCATTCAACCCGGTAACCTTGTTGCCGGGTGACGGGACATAGTAGGTCGTAAGCGTACCTAAATATACCTCACTCTCTCACGCACTCACTTGGACGCTCACGATGGTCTTCATGGATATTCGGGACACGCCGTGAAAAGGGGCGCCAAACCTTACGGCGCTGGCAAAGCTGAGAAACACCACTGGATTTCCGCCGCGAATGGGCTTCACGCTGTCCATGTTCGAATTCGTGGACATAAACAGCACGTCGCGAAGATGGTCGTACGTCGTGCGAAACGAGATCACGTGCGCCAAAGAGCATGATTTGTGCACTCGAGTTGAACGGGCGCGTGAGGGAGACGGTCTCGAGCCCCTTTAACCCTAGGTGGTTCCTGACGGCGTTCTGCTAGCCCTTTTATGAACACAGCAATCAACATGTTTTCATGAGATGAATCAGAGGTTATATTACCCGCGAGGATCTGCATGTGCTGATTGTATGCGAGCACATCACGCGTACCGTGCTTGAGTGTCAGGATCTTTGACCGAACCCTGAACTCAGCTTGTGGTGGCTCAAACGTCCGTTTGAGCCAGAACTTATATACTTTGAGAGACTGAAACACATATGGATCGCGCATCATGAGCTATAAGGCCCAAGGCTTGGCACGTCCTTCCAAGTGGGCTTGAGCAAATGTGAGTTTCATTTGCTCATCGTCGATACTATGTGCCTTTATGGATCTGTCTGGCTCGACAAACTATATCTACAGGGTGTCTTCCTCGACTTCTCTGTACTTGGAGATATTAATCTTCAAGATTTCGGGACGACTCGTGTGTGTCGTCCCGCTTACACCATCATTGAATTGCTGCTGTCTTAATAGCTCTATCTGTTGAGCATCGAGTTCTCTCAACTGCTCGGCCTGTTGGTATCCTTGTTGGTCAAGCAAGGCTAACGTTTTACACTTTACAACAAGTTCATTTTGAATGAACCTGGCTACAGCGGCATGTTCTCGGTTTCTGTCAAGAAACTCCAACATGCCGCTAATAAAGGTTCCGCCTACGGTAGAACTCATACGTCATACCGCACTCCATTTGATGTCACTCAAATTTTTAAAGCCTACACGAGGGACGTGAAATCTTTCCTCTTCATCGAACATCTTCATGTTAAATGAGGTGGTTGTGGTCAATGGGCGTCCTACAAAGTGCTTCCAGGTGTAACGGGGATTGCTCTTGCAAGATTATTGGCATGTAGTTGTGTTGACTGACCACAAGGTTGCGTGCTCCTGATGTCTCATACGTGGCGAGGAAGCGCGACCAAGACAATACAGAACCCGAAAGCTTTGATAAAGTAAAAAAGTAAGACTGCGTTGTAATAGTTAAGATTGTTCAATAAACCATCTTTGTCTTGATTTAACTACATTAAACTACACCCTCCTATGTGGGTTTCTTGTTTACCACCTATTGCGCGCGTCCAGCAGCGATTGGTGGTTAATTTAATTGATGTACACGGTACATGAACCAATAAGTGGAACACCTAAGAATATTACCCTCGGGGTAATATTCCGTCAACATCACCTCTTCTCGGGTAATGTTAATTAAACATTATCAAAATAGATATTATTCGAAAATCGATACATTCGTACCACTTTTATGGTAACAGGCTTACAATATTACACCGGAGCTATAGGTCAGGTTTGTTGCTTACATAATTGAAATTGGGTTTTACATTTAAGAAACCTTCAACAGCGGCTGATTACAGCTTCCAGGGTCGTGATCAATATGGATAATAGATTATTCATTTGAACTCTATCCTTCTATTATCCATCACATTTGAAGGCAGCGGAATTTGACATCATAGAATGAGCGCAGTAGGCTGCTTAAACTTTCTACAAACTACTTTTGTGGGCCCCTGCCACGTCGACAGAAATAAGCATACACAAGAATAAATCAGGATTGTTCTTCACTCCTAAACGATCTGGTGGTGTTGGGCTGGATTCATTATACGAGTCCATCAAAATTATGCGCTCAAAACACGCACTTTAGTGGATCACGCAAGCCCAGGACAAATATTTTTCCTATGGTATTGCTTGGCCGATCAAGGTAGGCCAACACCCTCAGCATTGGTCCTGAAGGGATGAAGGTTGATGGGGACAGCATCTCCTTTTTGACGAATCCGTCAACAGCTGCATGAATAGATGACTTCGACAAGATAATGCAACCTACGACGGAGCAGCTAAATTTACTTTGGGATCGCATTGGCTTGCACTTTTCGACTTAACTAGAAAGGGCTGGTAGATAATGATTAGTCGATGTAGGAACGTTGTCTAACCATCTTCCTTTTCCGGAAGCATTATGATTTGCCGGCTCCTAAGTAATGGCACTGCGTTGCTTTTGGGGGAAGTTTGGATGGAATAACAACTTTATGATTCGAGACGAATAGTGTAACGGAGTTGCACCACATTTGTGTATTACACAACATGTGTGAGTTACGTAACATGAGTGATTTACAATGGGGACGGAGTCCTAAAAAGATGATATTAGAGCACAATATATATTGTCGAGGGCTGACGCGTGTTAGCCACTGAATTACAAGATTACTTTAAATGTATTAATGAGAACATTAGTATTTAGATTACGTACGGTCGTCAAGGTGTTCTTTTTGATAATAGAAAATAAAGTTTCAATTTCCTTCTAATTACTTATGACACGTGCCTCACAAGGCGCTTTTGATCGTAAAGAGCTTAGCAATACCTGCAAAAATAGCTATCTTGAGATATCTGTGATGTGATTTCCTTACTTTGTTGGTCATTTAAAACAGGGACGGTACGCATCGAGTTTGTTGACTCTCTGAGTCGGGTTCTTTGACCAAAGTTGCTCGTAGAGCGTTTGGTCTTCCTCGAATTGAAAGGGCTGTTTAGCTGCGCTATACTTGATAGCGCTTGAAATCAATCGACACCTGAGTCGTTACGACTGGCTTCTTTTATAATGGAGCGATACACACAATCACTGAGGCCTAAAATCTCGCGCTTGATAAGCTGACCGCGGCCGAGGGCCAAACAAATTGTAGCGTTTTTATCCGAGCAAGGTCCTGATGTGCTAAATGCACGTGTCGGGACGATTATGCAGTATGTACGGCCATTCTAGGTCAGATTTAAAACCAAGTAGCGTCAGCCATGCCAACACGATTTGTAGCAATGCCTGACGAAGAGGCTAACCTCTGTCTTATTAGGGTCGACGTCTAACATTTCTTCGGGAAGGAGGGGGATAATTCCACCCTCTCGATCCGTGAGATTAATTTGCTTACAGGATCTGGAGTAATCTCACTTAAGTAGCAAAGAGTCTCGCTGGCCATCTCTAAGATAGATGGGGTAGTCATATCGTGGGCGCTGACGTTCAACACGCCTGTCGACTTGGTGTTTCCTAGATGGGATCGCTCAAGTTAGACCTTTCGCGGGTTAAATCGCCCACGACCAGACTTATCGCATCCGCACGTGGTTATAATCTACCCATCCGGGATAGAATGAATTAACAAACTATGACCAAAAGTTTAGATATCAAATGGCTGCTATGTAAACAGCACATCTCCAAGAAACGGTCTACGATGACTTTCTTTATGGAAATTCTATGCTCTGGTGTGGTTATAACCGAGGTCTTTCGAGTCCATCCGTCTAATTCGAAGAGGCTATGGACATCGCTCAGTATGCTAAGCTCAACTGTAGGTCTCCCAGGCTTGATTAAAACGGGTACAATACAAGATTTGCGAGGGCAACCTCAGAATTTAGCTCGGCTTACTGTAAGCCTGAATTGATAATCTCGACAATACTAAAGATGAAGGTGTAGCTGAATTTCAAATTGTAGAGGAAAACAAGAACGTATAACGTTGGTATACGTGCGGAAGCACTAAACAGTTGAGCCCCACTTGTCTTATGCGTACAAAACGACAAAATCCTACGAGTCAAATCCTGGCCCTAACTAGAAATTTTGAATGGCATGGGGAGTCAGTCGACACACAGTAGGTGCAGAGCGCCCTACTAGGGGAATCTAGATTCTGTCACTTCTTTACGAGGTTGAGCTACGCAAAGATTTGCGCCTAAGAGCTATGTGCCAGACAGCACAGAGCGTGAATACAAGACTGGACTGCTAGTCGCCGATGAGACTGTTAAAGGCTTAATAAATGGTTAATATTGATCCATTCGGGAGCATTATGCAAGTATGCTCAGCGTCTTTCCCTTTAGAGGAGTCAGCAATATGCTAAAGCGCTAAAATCTCACGAGGGTGGTTGAATCACCGTTCGTCTAGCGACTGGTATGTGCGTCACTGTGCCTAGAGTTCCGTTGAACTTAGGTGAGAATGTTTTGGACTTTGACAGTACAAATCGCTGTTTTGTTCTAGAGTAAGATACGAGATACAATCTCTTTCTGAGCATGACTTGGCTCGAGGGTCAGGAGCTATAGATTGACAAGAGGTCTAAGACCTTAGTTGCCACACGCAATGTCCCTAGAGAAGTTTTGGAGAGTCATGATCCCACCTTCGCTGGGCCACAATAGCACTTCTGGCGCTAGCCGTTGACGGAGGAAATCTATGTGCTGTACATCGGTATGTCCGAGTTATATACCACCGAATGTCGTTGACATAATGATCAAGCGTACTTTGTATAATTAAAGTTAGGCACTACGTACATAGTCGTGTAATGCTGGTTGTGATAACGAATCACTGCATTATGCAGACATCTTTGTCCTAAGACCGAGCCATTAAGAATGTTATGTTTCTTTTGTGAAGGGAACGGTGCGTAAAACTTCACCGAGTCAGGGCGGCCTCTCCGGCACTTAACTAAATGTCAGTATTGACATTTGGGCGAAAAGCCGAAATATTCGGGGCAAGGTTCACACAACGAACGTGGAGGGATACGTTTAAATCCACTAATTAAATTGTTTGAAATAAGTAACTCTCGATTTGATGTCGCTTAGGACAGGAGCTCTCATTTATAGCGTACTAAGGAATATAGCAACAACGTGTACCCCATTTTTCCGGTCTATAAATTGCGTAAGGGTTCCTTGAAAAAACAAATTCGGCGTCGGTTAGCCACTGTCAAGCGCCATAATCCCAGGCCGACACGGAGGATTCTTTGTAATATTTGACTATATACACTTGGCAACAGAGTCACTGGTCATGTTGATAGCAACATTAGTCTAATATTTCTTTTACTTGGGGTCCCTCTTTGAAAAAGAACGAAATGTCTGACGGCGAATTCAGCCATGCCTTGCAGGCGGGAAAGTTATCCGATTTAGTGGCATTCGAGCGATATTAAGCTGAATCCATCCTCTCATTTGGACGAGTTCGTCCTTTAGAAAACGAAAACGACACTCAGTGTGCGTAATGAACCCGCAATCCTTTACAAGCCTTTTGATTCATTTTAACCTTTTTTGAAAGAATTTTAAAACGTTGGGGGCCACGGCCCACCGTCTGCCTTTCATCCTGAAAGAGGTGTTCGTCATGAGATTAATTTAGATGCGGGACCTTAATACTGGTCCACACTTTGGTGGACATTACCAAAGGAAAACTGAGACCTTATTGACAGTTTTTTGTGCAAAGCACGCATCTGGTATAGTTTGTAAGAGCGAATCTCCTAATTTCATACCGACGTTCTGTGTCAACAAGCTAAGTGAAAAGTGGCACATTGTTCATGCTTAGAATAAGCTTAATGCTGACACAATCCTCGCTCAGACTTCAATCCATAGAAAATTTATTCTTCAGAACAACATGTTGGGATGTACAATGTACAGTGCTCTCGACTTGGTCGATATGTATTATTGTTTGCTCATGAGTGAGAGCGATATTCCGCCAATAGCGAACATTTCTTCAAGCAATATGATCTGGGAGTTGCTCGTTATGCCGCAGATGTCATCGAAGTCCCCAGATACATCCAATCGTCTTGTGAAGCGACTTCATTGACCACATCGAAGTTATGCAAAAACATACGTTGATAAAATCAATGTCCATAGTCGAGCTAGGAACAGTCGGGCAGGTGTGGATATATAAATCAACCATTGTCAATCAGTAACTGTGCGTGCGCGCAAACAAATTATATGCCAACGCATCGAAGTTTATCTTTATTGCAGAAGATATTCCCTTTTTACGGTGCTTCAGTGGGAAGCGACAGGTTCGAGCGGATCCCGCTAAGAAAACGAGCTCCTACCGGGATTCGAAACCAGAGCGCTAAATTTATAGCACCGAGTGCTATCCATTACATCAAAGGAGCAGCATCATCACCGCTGACATTGTCCATTATCTCCCATATTGCCGTATCACATGCCAAGAACAATCGTATACACAGCACAGACACTACACGCGTAAGCGGCACACTAAAACGAGCTCTCACCTTTTTTGTATGGACGGTTCCTATGATCCAAAAGAACGTATGTGAGTGGATCGGTCTTGCCAATTACTTAGACAAGTATAGTTCAAATTGCGTAGACACGGCTTGGTCATTAACCAAAATTTTTAAAAAGGATGTGAAGTAGCTCCGGACTAGCACCGAACATGATGCTTGTGAAGCTATTTAGAAGAGTTTATTAAATGGGCCAATTTCTGTATTTTTCGATCCAGATCGGCCTTTCCGTGCCGTCTGTGACGCATCTGATTTTGTCACAGGCAGTGCTCTATTACAAACAAATGTTAATGAACTAGGTCGCGTCATCGCGTTTGAGTCTCGACAGATCAAAGCTGCTTAAAAGAACTACCCAGTTTACTACAAGGAGATAATTGCAAGAAACTATACTCTCGTCAAATTCAGAGTGCATATGCTTGGCTCCAAGCATTTTGTAATCTATATCGATCCCGCTTCCTTGCTCACTGAGACCCGGTCACCTCATCTATTATAGATGTTGACTCGTTGGCTCTCATCCTTTGCCAAATATAACTTCGTAAATTATAGGCCGGAAAGCAGAATAAGTGGCTGATACGTTGTCACGCAGGCCTGAGTATGAGCATGCTAATGTTACGCCTCTGTCGTCGTCAGTCACTGACCTCATTTGTGCGGCTTATGCCTACCATAAACACGGTGTAGCTATCCTACGCTATCTGGAGAGCAAGAAGTTCAGGACTTAGACATAGATTGGTCGGCAGTTTTATGCGCAAGGCTTCATTGGCATTTCATATGTCGATTCCTGTTGTGCTATAGCACAGACGGAAATGACGGTCCGCGTACCGTTGTACCAAATAATGAGGAGTTAAAGCATCGGATCTGAGTCAGGCACATAATACTGCGGTGAGCAGTCATATCGATCGTGAGATAACATAAAGCTCTCAAAGCCATTGTTATTGGCGGCCCAAAATCTTAATATGGGTGAGCACATATGTGCGTACAGGTGAAACGTGTCAAAGGGTGGAACCCTCAGCTCATGCGGCTGAGCAGCTAGCTCCTGAATCCTGTATCCACCGGGTGTTGGAAGACCATCAGCATAGACTCGATGCTAGGGGTACCGAAAGATGCGCAGGGCAATACGGAAATCGTGGTATTTGTGGCCGTTTGAAAGGGATAGCTCACTTGGCAGCTGTGTTGGATACCATTGATGTCGAGGCTACATTAACGCTGTTTGTCGATCGCATTTTTCGACAACACGGGGTGCATATGGCAACTATCTCTAATAGAGATCCTGAATTCACTAGGAAGTTATATAAATTCACCTGTAAGGTGCTTGGCACACGTTTGGACAGGTCCACAGCGAATTACCTGCAGATCGATGCTCAACTCGAGCGATTACAATTGTGTTATCGGTGACATCTTACGCAGTGCTTGCTTTATATACCGTTTCGTTGGATTACGATGCTCCCTTACTCATAATTCGCGTGAAACAACGCCGTTCATGGATCCACGGGCTTTAATCCGTTCTAATTGAACGGCCTCACAAACCCTTGCGTTCCTTTTACGCTACTACTACGTGTTTCAGGGCTTGATGGAGTAGAAATGGCCGATTGGCTTGCTAAAATTAGCCCTGCTACTGTTTACAAATCGGTAAGCAAGTTTTTTTCTGCGCGATTTTATGTCTTACGACAAGTTTGTGATGCACTGGGTGACAGGCAAGACATGCAGAAGTAACAAGCTGTTGATTTAGGCAGAGGTTATATTGAACGTTAAGAGGTCGGAGACCAATTTTTACTCAATGCTAAAACCATACCTAAAAATGTAGTGGCCGCCGTCTTTATGCCAAAGTTGCGCCCGCGCTTCAAATAAACCATTCACGGTCGTCGCTAAGACGGGACTTACGTATACGCTCAACCTTCCGCGCAAACTGTGTACACATCCTATATTCTACGTTGGAATGCTTAAGCCATATCGGGATCCGTCCCGCGTGAACTTAAAGGTGCTCGCGCCGCGTGAATTAACCTCGCCATCGGCTGCTGAAATTCATATCAGGATGTCAAACTGAGTCTCCATTCAAATTTGACCCAACTTTAACGCCTGAATACGGACTTGCGTCGAGTCGAGCGCACTCTGGGCTAACCCAATATCTCATGGAGACCTCTCAGTTTGAGAAATACCTTCTCTTGTTATTCCTTCGGTACATTAACCACCATCATTGCTTTTTGATGAGCAGTGAAACCGCCAACTCCATGTGGAGAAATTCCTTAAACGACGTATTCGTCAAAGCCAATAGTGGAGTGGTGATTGCTCTTTTGAGGAGTCGGGTCCAACTCTCCACTGGCGCCCGAACGACCGACTAACGGAGGGAGTACTCCGATTCCGTGTTGTCGATAACCTTCCTCACCTGGTCTACCTGTCAGTGGGGCGGGTTGCACTCTTCCAGGTGGAGTCGTATCGATGGATAACTTGACAGTGGTTGCGATGGGGTCGAGGTTCGATCTCGGTGTGGAAGTCTTCACACCACGATCGGGGTTGACGTGATCTCGTGGAACTCGTCACGGGATACCTTGTATGCTTGTAGGGTGCTCGATATGAGTCACCCTGATCTGTAACAGATTGTCTTGTCCAAATGTAGACCTTGATTCGCGAGCCTTCTGGCCACTGGAGCCGTCCCGCGATCTTGAGTCATCAACCACAAAGAATTTTTCTGCGTCCAGTTTCAGTTGGGGTGTTGTTTGAGAGATCTTGATCCCTCAACGAACAATCCAGGGATATCACTTTATTAAAGTATGTAACTTTTCTTTGACGTCGGGTAGGCCAATGATCCACCCGGAGGAGAAGTCGGCACGTGTACTTAGAAGAAAACTGAACCCTGTGTAATGCTAACCGATCAAACCCAACAACCCTATCCCTATTCCCATGTCTTGGACATCGCATGAGACATGTCGCTCTCTATAGACGGTAGCAACCTTGTACTTGCGTGGCACACACCTGATATGCTTATCCGATCGCAGTCGCCTTTCTGGTCGCCGATCGTGTGATGCAACCCACATCAGCTTGATCGCGATCATTTACCTGATCACCGATCACGATCTCTATCGCCTCCGGATCGCGATCGCCTTGTGGTCGCGGGTTACATGGTGTGGTACACACTCTCCTGATCGCAATCGCCGTGCTGATCGCGAGTCACATGGTGTGGTACACACTCTACTGATAGCGATCGCTTGTCATGGTCCACGCCAACACATGGTATGGCACACACCCTTCCGGTCGTGATCGCTTATCGTGGTCCGCACCAACCTGATCCCGATTACACGTCTGATCGCCGATCACGATAACGATCGCATACTTGATCGCGATCTCCTGGATGATCGCGGTTTCATTCTTGATCGAATGATCGCCAGCGTAATCTTTCCCATGACAATAACCTATCTCCATACCTCGTACATTTTGCCCGTCATACTTACACCCGATATTGTAGGTCCCATCCTATCTGATCTATTATTCTCTTCTGTCTAGCTGTCCAGTGGACGTCACCCGACCCGTTGTGGGACCGGCGTTGCACACCGTCTGTCAACTCGGATGCAACTGAAGCGCGTACCCTTCTCGTATCGCAAATTTTGCTTGTCGCGTCACCACAGTCTTCCCCTAAGCCGTTCGTAGCCATACATTGTCAATCTGAATGCGCACTGTCCTTCTGCTTCATCATTCCCACTGTTTCACACTCGCCATATCTACGTCAAATCCGTCCGACATCTCCCTTTCTCCTGATAAGGGTGAATCGTCGGTCATTTTAAACTTCGGAAGTACCCTTGTCGTGTTGTACTTGCTTTAAACGAGCACCCGAATGCCTATTGCGTCATATGTCGATTGTCCGACGATGTCTGGTATGGTGGGCGCTCTTTACGATCGCTTGGACGGGTAAGAGGAGATCGCGAAGTGTTATGGCTATCTTGACGAGGCGTTGGTGGAAAAGAAAATCCGCGATTATCGACCAGAGCAGGAGCTAGACACCTTGCGTGATGCCGGTATCAAGTTGCGCGGGTATGTTAAACAGCATTTTGATCGTCTGTTTTACGCCTTCCAGCACGACGATCTTAAATGCGGCGACGACTGCAAAGTGGTCCTGGGTAATCAGGAGGATCAGCTGGCGAGACTTCACGACTTGGAAAAGGAGATAAAGAGATTGGAGACATCCCAGTATGTACCATCTCCGCTGATTCAGAAGCTTAAGCGTGACATGGCCACTGTTCGAGTTTTTTTGGAGAAGAAAGATTAGCAAGAAAATTACTCCCTCCTTCAGACGTTGAGGTCCCGGGTGTCGCAGCTCGAGTCAATCCGAGCTCTCCGGCACGCCGACGACAAGAAATATCAGGCTTTCACGGTTTGCGATCAACAGCAGATCGACGATCGCGAGAGACAGCTGGCGTGTCTTTACGCGTTACGCGATCAGCACCAGGCATATATTGCTGATCCAGGCCGCGAATAAGGCTGGCTGCGTAAATTGATCGCGGATCACCACACTAAAATTACTCGTCGGCGGCGTTTATTCATGACCGGAACGCCGATCGCAATCTCAGTGTAGCTGACCGTGACCTCGCTATCGCTGACCGTATAAGCTTCGGGCTCATTTGGATCAGCTATCTTCTGGCTATCCGCTAACTGTAGCTCCACCTGCCGTGTCTTCATACAGTAAATATTTCCGGAACGACATCAGTTAAAGTCTTATACCCAAGACATATCGGACCTCAAGTGCTCCATCCTCTGCGAGTTCCTCTTCTTCGTCGATCCCGGCAAAGGTCTCGACGCGAATGGAACCTTCGAAAGCGTCTATAGACTCCAGACTATTTTCTCCGGTCAAGGGATCGGCCGATTCGACGATGACCGGTAAATTATAGTCGCAGATCTAGATTATTCAATTAAACAAGCCGGCGCCAAGGACAACGCCGACGCAATCTACCCTTCCTCCGAGACCAGGTCCGCTAACCCGATCGATTGCATCCACGCCGACGGCAACTTCAGCGCGACAGACTTCTTTAAAAAGATCGGCCTAGCCCGTTCGGCCGGCTAAGTCTTCGTGTGGTACAGCGATCACGAGATTTTACCGTTGAGGTATGACGTGGGAGGTCACAGATCGCAGGAGTCGATTAAGTCCAAAAAAGAATTCTGGTTGGAGGAATAGTGTCTGAGATGAGCTACTCACACGGCCTCGATCTGATCCCTCGATCTCTATCGAGTCCCTAGATTTCGATCCGATCTATGTATTACGATCGGATATCTCGCTTTCTGATGAGTGTAACGCCAAGTTTCTGGCGAAAAACCACTTAGCGTAAACCACCAAGGGTACACAGAGACGATAACATTGAGAGGAAGACGCGTGGATTCGAAGGCTTTGATACAGATAGACTTATCAATGTGTTATTTTTGGGTTTGATTGGTTAACATTGAACAGGGTTCAATTCTCTTCTAAGCACTTCTCTTCCGGGATAGATTATTGGCCACCCGACGTCAAAGAAAGTCGTAGACTTACCACTAGTCATTTTCCTGGATTGTTTGGCCAGGGATCACGGACTCTCAACTGGAACCCCAACTGCTATCGGATACAGCAAACTTGTATGAAAAAAAGGTGCAAGATCGCGAGACGGATCAAGTGATCAGAAGTCTCGTCGATTAAGTATCTACATTGGACAAGGCGATCTCGTAGAGATCAAGGTAACTACCATCGAGCACCTTACAAGGACACCCGCAATCGTGTGAGGGTTTCCACGCGACAACACCAATCCCAACCGCGGTTAAGCTTGGCATCGACTCGAGTCCACCTGGAAGAGTGCAACCCGCCCCATTGACGGGTACACAAGTTTAGCGAAGCATACAACACGGAGTCGGAGTACCTCCTCCGTTTGTCGGTCGTCCGGACGTCAATGGAGAGTTGTGATCGACTCCTCAAAGAGTGATTACCACTTTACCACACAAGCGGGCAAATAAATTTAGCCGATCGACCAAACTATCTCGGTCGGTACCCTCTAGTCATTATTCTAGGGAAAGCCTGAAAGGCTCTGCTTATCCTCCTTCGGTGCAGAATGTTCCGGTTCCCTTCGCAAATATGCTTACCAGAATTAGCGGCGGGTCTGAAAGATTCGAAAAATTGGTTCTATACATCCTCGACAACGGGTGATACGTCCAGTTCCTCGGAGGATGCCACTCGGGCAACGCTTTTAAAGTCACGATCTACTTCCCGTCAACGCTCGTCGCCTGCTGCGACGCCAACTAAACTCCACTCACCTTCATCTCGAAATTTATTAAGAAATCGGCTCCAGCTCGCGACTTCCTTCTTCGACCCCTTCCGTGGATTCCAAGAAGTAAAAGATGTCCAAGGTCAATTTCCGGGGTATAGTAGTCGAGAGATTTGCCTGGCAGCCTAAGTGTGTCCAGTGATGATCGCGACCATGTGAAAAATCTGTTGGCTCCCGGCCAATATGCAGCGTTGCCAGCCACCCGTGTTTCGCGCAACCAGTGGTTTCTGAGTACATCTCTCGAGTTTTCCGATCGTCTTATTAAGAAATCCCTGGTAAGCGCGTCTGGTCAGCAACACCAGTGTCGCTGAGCTGGAAGTGGATTTCGTGATCAAGCATTTCTCAATGTTTAAGCCTTTTCCGTCCCCAGCGTACAATGTTCTGAAGTCGTCCGCACTCAGGGCCAATTGCTGGGCCCCCAATTTATTTTGTTGGCGCAGATAACTTCGCTATGGTCGACCAATCGAGCCGGTATCTTTCAGTTACCCGGACGTTCAAGGAATTGGTAGAGATGTATAGTGTTTTTGCACGAGAACCGTCATCGACAGGCGATGTGGGAATCAACTCATGTTCTTACCACATCCGGTCGTCAGCGCCAGGCAGATCCATAGTTGGCGAAATTTTGCCAAGCAAGTCGTCAGCGCAGATCGCGATCTGGACCGCGACGGAGAATAGTTCTCCTCATTTAATTTTTAAAAGATGATCCAAAAAGCATTGAGACTAGGATATTCTATCGGACCCTTTTATCTTTAATTTCTCCATCCGTCAGATTAACGGTTGTGTAACTTTGACTTGGGATGCTAAACGACCTGTATTCCGAACTTGATCACTGCCTTGTCTCTGGCTAATTTAGCCGATTCATGGCGTAACCAGTATCGTTCCGCGATCGCATAACATTCTGAATCATAGATTATCCGCATCTCCGGCAAAACGTTTTCCTCGTGATCGTCCCAGAGTTGACATTTTCTTCGTTCAATATCACTTACCTCTTCCTTTTGATCTTCATTTGTCGTGTTGAAATTGTATTCATTGTCCATTGTTCGTTTACTACCGTCAAATCGATCACCTTAGACCCCGATCGCTCGTGATTTAAATTTCCACCGATCTTGATCACTGGCAATCATAGTACTTTCCGGTTTTGCCTCTATCAGATCATTCCCAGCTCCCGATCACTCGCAATTAAAATTCCACGGATCCGATCACTAATTATCAAAATGTCTTCCGCCTTGCTCGACGCGACCGGGTTTTGAAATCTTCGATCGCCATACTCACAACACATACAGCCTTTTTACATGCTTGCACAGCCTCCCTGTATGTGATCTGTCCACCTCCAATGAAACCTTTATGGATTCCACCTCAAACTCACAACCTGACCATCACTCATCCGCATTTCTCACTTCTTGCGAATGCATTACATCAAACCGATTCTTCTGCACACGATCGCGTTCCCCTCCTTTTCTCAACGCTACACAATCTGAGTTGGCTTCGTCCACCCGCAACGGATCACCATCTCCTTTCCAATAGACCTTTAACTGTCTATGCACGCTGCCATAACGTGTCCGTCGTCCTGATCGCACGTCCGTTATTTTCACCACTTCGAACTCGTATCTGCTAAATCGCCCACCCAACAATTCTCCAATAATAGCGCTTCGTCAAAATCAACTCTATCTGCTTCGTTTACGATATGGAGTCCCTTGGTTGATTTAAAAACACTCGGATCAGTTTCAAATTCGACACATGAACTAGTGGAAAGACTTGGTAGTTTGTACCTGCTATTTCCAACCACGCAGCGTGATCCCCGCAATTGTCGAATACTCGAAACGGTCCGTGCCACATATGCGCCATTTTGAGAGCGTACCCCTCCTTCATACGATCTATAAATAGCCATAATTGCGATGCGCTACATATGTACAGCAGATCGCGATCCTGATTATGCTTATCGGCGAGATCTGAAATTGCTTTCTTCAGTCGACTAATCACCACCACTCTCGACCTTTAATATTGGCATTGTATGCCATTCCGCAATCGTCGTGGATCTTGGTCTCGCGATGCGGTACTCCCTAGAGGTCGCGTAGATTCCAACGTTGATCGGGGTCCCAACCGTGGATCAGATAAAAGGTGTGTCCCCGCGAACTCAATCGTGTGCGGTGAAAATCGCGAATTTTAACCGTTCGGCATATTCATCCAAATCTCTGAGAATCTCAACCGAAACATACATCTTGATCTCTCAGAACGACGTCTGTACCATACTAATCGCTGTGCCGTTTGCTTGTTGTCGATAATTCATACTAGCTCGTTGTTTCTGGCCCACGATCCGATATAACGCACGATAGAAATAAGACATAAATCCTGGCTCTACATCGTAATGAACTGCTTCACTGGCGCCAAACCTTTTCAGTACAAATTCTTCGTAATTCTCCGCGATCGATTTCGCGGTCCGAGACGCGCTCACCTTCGCAACCACATATCCAGACAACAGGTCGAACCAGATCAACAGATCCGTGTTCCGTTTAAACGATCGCGGCATAGAAGGAATTCGATCCATCGCCAGAATCTGAAAAGGGTACGTCGCTTATATATTACCCGGCAAGCCACTTCGATCGCAAAGGCTTCCTTTTCCTAAGTTACGATCTACACCCTCTCACACATACCGTGGCACACTTCGATACAGACCATCCCAGTAAAACTTCGCTCCGATTCGCTGATAAGTTTGACCTTCACCCTGGTGTCCGCCCTCCAAGATGGTATGATAGACATGTAAAAAATACTGCAGCAAGAACTTCGGTATCACCAATTGAACTAGCTCTGCGCAATCTTTGACTTTGTGGCTGATCTGCAACAAAAATGTAAAAACCCGTCCTGATCTACCTCAGGGTCCGGCGCGATGAAGGCATATGATTTTGCATCCGCTGATTTAATGGTTGATAAGTCTCCCGTCAGATAAATCTTTAAATAATATATATAACTCTCTTTATCTTGCGCTTGTTTGATCCGCTCGATTCGTATTTGTTGTACAATCTATTCGTAGATAATTTGTAGCGAATTGCGTCGTCCTGCGGCAGCTCGGTAATTGCAGCTACTCACAGTCTCAATTTCGATTTGCGGGGTATCAGCAACTCTTTCAGCCACTTCAGGGACACTAGGTCTTAGTGATCTTGGTAATCTATTAAAATCACACCTTTTTCTTTTTGTAGATATTCACTTGTTAATCTGTCGGCGCTCGTGTTCCAACCGCTTCATACATGTAGAAAATCATTCTTGGAGCAGGATAGGAGTTTCTCCATGGCTTTATGTCTTCGCCATTGTAGACCTGGTGCCTTGCAATCGATCTCTCCAGGCATTTGTCTGATTACTAAATTTTAAAATGTGCATAAGATCACCCATCCCCTGGTACGATATGTAAACGAATAAAGCATAAAAGCAGTTCTCTATACTATGCCTTGTTAACAGTTTGACCAGGTAAAAACTTAGACGCGGTAGCCTCACTACATTCCAGCCTGGCAATATCCATACGATCGCGCTGCCCGTAGGTGGAGCATACTAATCGATTTGTCGTGGTTGTTTCCTTGGCGCTATCGCGACCAACATCTCATCTACTTCTTGCCGAATGGTTATACTCGCCGCCAGACTACCAAGTGTCTCATATTCACCCTTATCACATCGACAGATCTTCAGTGTGTAGCTTGATGACATAGCAGCCCATCTGCCTAATCTCCCGTTGAGACCGCCATATTAAAGCAACTAGGCTAAGGTTAAATAACGCATCTGCAAGTTGATCACTCGAGAATCCAGAATTGTATAGCATATACCAGGACCCTGATCAATGCTAGAACTTCCTTCTCCACGATTCCATAGTAAACTTCGTTGGGCCTGAGCGTACGGTTTGAAAAGGTGACCGGCCAATTTTCCTCCTTATGTTTCTGCAGCAATGCAGCTGACACGGCCCACTTGCTGGCATACATCATAATAGTTGGCGGTCGATCCGGATCAAAGTTTTTAGAATAGGTGTAGTCGCTATCTTCTGATTCAGAAAAAGTAAATGCAATTGTCGCTTTCTCTCAACGACTCCTGCCTTCCGAACTATAATAGACCCCGTAAATTATGTACTGATCGCGTTCAGAAATTGAGTGCGATCCCTGATCGATCCCAGCAAATGGGTGCGATTCTTAATCGCCCCCAGAAATTGGGTACCAATCGCGATCGCCTTTATAGGTAATGAGGCAAATATTGTTTTGCGTAGCAACCTCCACTGTTCTCGGGTCGTCATACGTTCGTCGTGTTTCATGAATATCAGCTTTTCGTAATTCGTACAGTACTGAAGCATACATTAAAACATCTTCAGTGAATCGGCTGTAGTTGTCGAAGCTCCCAAGAAAAAATTGCATCTGTGGTGAAGTTGATCTTACAAAATCGCTTGTGTGAGTGTCGATCTTCCACTTGCCCAGACTTGTCCGACTTACGGAGGGGGTACTCCGATCGATGCCTTGTTGTATAGCCTTATGCTCACCTTGTGTAATTGTCGGTTGGGCTGGCTTGAGGTCTTCGTAACGGCCTTGGGAGATGTCGATCTCGCTGAGAGGTTGGGTTGATAGTTTGCTTTCGGTGCGTAAATCTTCACACCACGAACAGGGGTTCTGCGATCTTGATCTTGAGTCGCGGCGACCTCTATTTGGAGATGTCGCGATCTTGATCTTGAATCACACCGATCTCGATCTATCTTCGGGATCGAGACCTTTGCTGCGCGGAAATCTTCACTCAGAAAATAATAGTCTTGCGTCGATCTTGCCTTAGGATCGGTCCGATCTGGTCTTGGGATCGGCCGATCTTGCTGGAAGTGCGCAATGTGGGCAGATAGGTCCCCTGTTTCTCGAAAATGAAACGGGCCGATATGCCTTGTGGATCGCTTCGATCTCGCTCGGTCTTGTCTTGAACTTCTTGTCCAGTTACTTTGACCACTTGAGCCGTCTCGCGATCTTGAAAACAAAATCCTGTTCCTTGTAGCTGCTACCCTATCAGTTGAGTTGAGTGTGAGTACTTGATTGATCCGGGCCAAACTTCCCGAGATCGCTCATCTCGATCTTGGCCAACCATCCAAGATCGGTCTTCAATTTCCTTAAGCACGCGTGCCTCAAACCGTAGGGGAAGCCAAATCAATCTTGCCCGGAGAAGAGGGGAGGAGAACGCGTCGTGAGCAGAATAAGTAGAGTTCAAGACTGTTTATAAACCAACCAAATTACTAGCCAACTTATCCTTACGCCTATCCCAAACTGTAGTTCACTCTCAAAACCGATATCACCTTTAAGCTGGATCGCCCCATTGAACACGTGTCAGAATTTCATGACCTGTACTCCAAAGATAGCGCCAATATCCTCGATATCGTACATATTCACCAAATGGGAACCAAATCCCAAATACGGTACCAAATTCCCAATTTTGGTACCAAAAGGTCCGAAATAGTACTGAAGTGCCAAATGTGCCTAAATCCATTTTGCGACGTCAATTCAACCGGCTTCCACACGCTCTTCCGGTCTGAACTTTTGCGACATC
Source organism: Hyaloperonospora brassicae (assembly GCA_947650285.1). Classification (NCBI taxonomy): domain Eukaryota; phylum Oomycota; class Peronosporomycetes; order Peronosporales; family Peronosporaceae; genus Hyaloperonospora; species Hyaloperonospora brassicae. The sequence continues at coordinate 5,865 of CANTFL010000925.1, read as the reverse complement.
ACTGATGGACCTTCAACAAACATATTTATCATGATCTCAAGGTCTCATCAGCGATAATTCCATAATCAACATGTAACATGACCGATCTGGCGCCCAAATTGGAGATCGTTGAGATCGACTCGGTACAATGCAGCAGTAGATGTTCTTCTGTTAATTGTACGTGCCCCAAAGCTACCCTTCACGGTTTATCTGGTTTACGGAAATCTCCATATATCTCCCTGGACCTCCACGAGTATCCTCGTTTCCAGATCGGGCTATAATCAACCCATATCAGTACTTCAATTGTGAGATCGGTAAAGAGTAAAAGTGATTTTCAGGATGATACACCTTCGTACCAGAGTCATATCACATCGAATCACCTGGTCCCAGACGTATCTTTCCAGAATGACTTGGCCACAATATCCATGACCGTTGATATGCGTATCCCTATCCTTGACCACCATTCAGGTAAATTGTATGACTTTGTCCCACTTCCTCGTCCCGGATCGCTCCATAGAAATCGTTCTTTTTGTCGTCTTGTCCCATATCGCTCTGTCCATGTTCGTTCCATATCCATCATTCTGGCAAAATTTGGATCGGATCGCCGATCCCTGTTGAGATCGCTTTCCATCTCCTTCTTAAATCGCTAGGTCCCTTGGCATCATTTCCCACCAGTGAGTGAAGACCCGACTAGGTATTCACTGATCCACGTTCCATCATTTGATTTGCGACTTTTTACCACACATCGATAGAAGCAATAAAAGATAATGATTTATTTACCACTGATCCTAGACCCTTTGGGTCGCTTCCAATCCAGCCAAATATACTTGATGACCCAAGTAGTCTACCTTGCGTCGTCCCCAGAAGCTCTTATCCAACCTTATCGATAAGTTCCACCAATTACAAATGTTCATCATTCGTTCACTTCACTGTAGAGATATTCCCACGACTTGACGGGTATCAGGATATTGTCAATGTATGAATTTCGACCAAAAACTGACGCTTTCGTGTCAGCATCTGGTTCACCGTCGGTTAACACGTTGATAAGAGCTAATGATCCCGAGGCGATTTTAGTTGGGCGTATACCTATCTTCAAATACCCATATCACGCATCGTAGATCAGGCGTTGATGAATCTGCGGCGCGTTTTTCAAGTCGAAGGGCATCATCAGCCATTCTAACAGGCTTGTTGGTGTAATAAACGCCAAAATGTCTATGGCTCGCTATGTCATCTCCATTACTCACAAGCCCACTGTTATGTCTAGTGATCAGTTATACAAGGCATTATCCATACTTTGCAGTAAGTCGATGACCAAAGGTGTGGGATACACCCTTAGGCTTGTCAACTGATTCACTATTACATAGTCGATACACAATCGAATGTCTTCTCCCTTTTTCTTTTTGATCACCACAATTATAAATATATACGGAGAAGTGGACAAGCGAATTATCTGCGCCGTCAATCGAATAAAATCAGCCAGCTTTTTGCAAAACTTGGGTGCTATCGGTCGTACCCTTTGTTCGATCAGGTTAGCATCTCCAATATTAATATCACAGACCTCTTTACGAGTCGCAGGGGATAGGGCGTTACCTTTGCCGATTAGAAGATGACGATTTGCTCATGAAAACTGCCGCAAATTCTATTGATCAATCGACAGTGAATACCCTATTTTACCTGCTTTAATATCTTATAATAAATCTCGTCCGCAGGTGTGACCACTTTCGGTAGTATCGCTATGTACTAATTAACATCTTCGGCGTGCAACTCTCCACTTTCGGCGCGATACTTCGACACGGTAGGCGGTTCTGTATCCATACTTTCCTACGTGATCGCCACGACGTCTTTGCGTTTCACTTGTGGATCAAATTTGTCTCGTAACCCACAATTGCTAATCGCACTCACGTCCTTCTGACAGCTGTAGTTTCCTTAAAGCAAATCGTTTACACATCGCTCACTGTCTTTACCGTCGACCATCTTCACTTCAGGCTTTGGATCCTCATGCCGATCTCGCGACTAATCACCCTTCAAACACCCTTATATTGTAGAGCCCAACGAAAAGTCTTTCGTTGGCAGATATGCATATTCCTCTTGCAGCACACACCGCTCGTCTCCGTCCCTCGCGATCTTGTCCGACAGATTGCTTAAGTAATCTGTCCTACACCGTCCATAGTTGAGATTGCGTCTGATTGATGAACGGATCATCTTTTACCCGGTCAGATTCCTATCTGATGGTCTTTCCTATCATGGTAGGCGTCACTAATCTGCTAGATTACTTTGACCAGGTTTACACACGCTCATCGTCGAACGTCTTGTAATTTGTATGACTTGTCACAAGTGATTTTACCGATAGCGGGTAGTTTTTCGTGGCGCGATCATCGCCTTCGTTCTTGTCCTTATCCTGCACCATATCTTCTTTGATCGCGTTCTATTCAGGTTGTAACTCGTCAGCACTCCAATTTTACTTCTTTCTTTCCATCTTTTCCTTTTAATATTTTAAAACTTTGCTCAGCGTGGGGTTTGATCGCTGTTGGACCAGTGGTTAATGCATACGCTTCTGGCGAGACTTCTTCCCGATCGGTTGTAGCTTCGAACGCTAGCGTCTGCCATTCGTTTTATCGCCGCGACCCCACAGACACGTATCCTTTCTATCGTGGTATCACGTCCCCTACCATCCACAATCCTAGCGGACTTCCCAGCGCGAAATCAACTTGCAATCACCTAAGTTGATAAGCTGTAGGTTATAGATCCTGTATGGTTCGGTAGTCGGAGTTGGCACCCACTCCACGTCTCAACTTTCCCGAAGTTTAGATCTTTGTATCGCGACACCAATCCTCACTTCTGTCGGTTTGCCGACGGAGATCACCACATGCTGATCATTTATAAAAATTCGCTTAAATGGTAGATCTATAAAGTGGCTTACGCCCCGCTAGACCGATGCAAAAAATTTCGGGCAGACATAGGGGTCCGTCCGCTGATTTATGCGAATCCCGGCCTGTACCACGGAGTACATGCCTGGTCTAGCCTCTTGGCCCATTTGATTACCGACTCATACGTTCAGACAATATACCAGTGAAGTGTCCGATGTGATCTTGATCTTCGAGTGCCCAACCGTAATGAATGCGTTTTCGCCTACACCAATTCATTATTGATTCTGTCTTTTCATCGATCATGCACCCTGCCTTGCTAGCACATGTGGTGTCGATGATTGACACTTCAGCACCACTACCCGAACAGCATAGTGCCTTCTCGTTATTAATCAAACCTATTGCTGTCGCCCGCTTAGACCTATTTACAGGGGTATGATGTTTCCAATAGCCACGTGATTCCCCTGGTAGAGATTAAGCTCAATCTTCACAGTTTATCGGGTGCATTCATTAAATTGTTTCACACTTGAAATCGCGGGGACTGAAGTTGAAAATACGTATATTGACGATCGACACGGTATGATCGTTAAATTCTCGATTTTTGCCTATCTCTCGGCGAATGCATATATGCAGAGCCTAGAACTCTCGGCTCTACCAGATTCTTTCCTGGCGACCGTTGTAGTTAATCATCTCCTCCGCCTAGGACGGAATTATTCCTGCGTGCTTCGTAAGCACATACCACTTGCGCATCACATTGTAGAACTTTCCATTGGGCACTTGCCACTTCCATGCACCCTTTCACAAGCCTCACACGCGTAGCAAACCTTTCTCGATGGATTCCCTTTACGGCCGCACTTCTGGCAAGTCATTTCTTTCAGCAGCCATGATCATTATGCTTGATAAATCCACAGTGATTGCACGCTTTCTATCTGTCTCCCTGATCGCGAGACTCCTCCCGATCAGCTTATTCATGCGGCATACGATGACCTTAATTTGATTGCACTCGATTGAAGACGGTAGTTGCACAAACTCTGCGCCGGTCCACTTCCTCTTCCAATTTGCTTGGATCCGACTCCGAACTGCTGCTCTCGCTTTCCACTCTGATCGCTCGTACGGCTCGGGTTGATTTTGACGGCACCTGATAGCTTGAACTTTTGATCGCTGATGAAACTTGCCTAGTTCCATCGATTCCTTCGTGTACCGGTTTCCATCCGCTGATACGCACGCAACGTTTCTTTCATGTCTTCGTCATCCGACAATCGCAGTAGAGGCAACATGTGTGCCAAATTACGATCATCCAGCGTTAAAATAAAGTGTTCCACATGCTCACGCCGCGTTGCGTGTCTTCCTTCTCGAACTGTTATCTTGGCTCGGATCGCTGCCTCATTTAATCGGTGCAAGTACTCCAGCGGAGTTTCGTCCGGTCGTTTGCGCGTGTAATAGTACTTTCTGGCCTTCGACACACCATATGAAACGTATTGTACCATGACACCTTCCAGCTTATAATTCCACGTGCGACGTGTAGCACGAACCAATTGGCGGTGCCAATTCAGCTCTGGTACTGTCAGTAAATCACCAAATTCCAGGCATTTTCTTCATTCGGTATTAGGTCTTTTAGTAACGCTGACATGACCTTGCGGATAAAACTCGCGCGATTTTTGTTTCAATCTCTACAATTGCAATTCTTCAGTTCACCGATTACATAGAAACGAATACTTTCGTGGGACGGTCCTGATTTCATCTACAATTCCGCAGGAGTCATTAATGGACGCCTCAAGTCCTCCTGCTCTGATTCGTACGAGGCATGTCCTCCGCAATCACCAAAATCTTGACGGCCTTGACGCGATCCTGCAGATTCCGTCTCTCCATCGAGAAGTAGGTTTCTCTAGCTCTTAGCATCTTAATCGCTTGACTTGGATAGATAGCTTGAAAGGCTTGACTCCGTTTTCTCTGTTCGAATCTCGCCGTAGCGTAATCGATTTAAGATAGCAGGTGCCCTTGGTTCGACGATGTGTAATCTCTGGTGGCGTGTATAGCCGCCGATCGCGACTCGGCCGTAATTCCTTTTGCGCGATCAAGCAGATGAGCTGATATACTGGGGCCTTTCGACATTCGCTAAATGATGATCGAGGCGTCTGACTCGATCTCGGATTCCGCTGACGCATACTGCGATGATTCGGTGTGGTATTCGTTCGGCATGTTCGCGATCGCGATAATCGCTTGATTTTCAATCATGACTTTGCCTGTGAGAGGGATCAGCTACTCGTATCGCGATCGGCATGCGTAGGTGAACTGGTCTTGATCGCGCTCCAAATTTTCTCACATCGAACATTCCCGCTACGAATCCAGCTTCATGCAACAATTGCATGATCTCGTAGCTTCCCTCCAGCATGTTAGATGCGCTTGCAGGGATCGATACTGGACCTCGAATCACTTCGATTAGCTTTGGATTCAGCACTTGGAGTGTTGGGTCACTTGATAAAAGATTTTTCAGCATATTTCGTTCGTACGCCTTGGTCAACTCTTTAAGTTACCATCCTACCTTCTTTAATTCGTCCTTAACGAACTTGAACGGCTTCGATATCTTGTTCTCATGTGATAGTGTTGGTCGAGTTCAATCGTTGTCTTCTTAACCCTCGCCGTCATCGATTTATCTATATTCGAGATCGCGCGTGTGACCTTGAACAACTATTGGTCGGTTATAATCGATGGGTTATTCACCCTGCTAATCATGATTTGAAGCACGATCTGCGGTGGTCACTGAATGGGATTTTAGATGTGGGTCGAGGTTTTTCTTCCAAATCGAGCGATTTATTTTCCTCTAATATTTCTTGTCACCAGAGCCCCTCCCAAACTCTGATGAACAAGAAAATAGTTAGACACACGCGTCTGTGGCGTTTCCTTGGCCTTCGACAATCTCATTCCAGGTTCAGTGAAATCCATTACATCTTCACTCAGGGGCTTACGATAAAATTTAGAGACACCGGAAGATCTGGGCACTCGCACTATTGTGATGGAGTTG
>CANTFL010000923.1:0-11547 GCA_947650285.1 Hyaloperonospora brassicae | reverse complement strand
AATTGTCATTAAGGATAAAATGGCAAAAACTAATATTACTTGAATATATTTCAACAATATTACAAAGAATGATGATATAATTGGGATGACCGAAGGGTCTATTTATTGGTTGATATCGTGAGGATGTCCCCACTAATTGCTGCCAGACGCGCGCAATGGGTGGTGAGTAGACGTCATCATATTTTAGTTGAACTAATATAATCAAGTCAGGACAAACCGATACACAAGAGTCGTAGGACTTAATTGTATTTAATAACAGTTTCAATTTTACCAGGGCTAGAGCCTTTGCCTTAATCGTTACCTTCCTCTGTGTAAGTGTTTACACCTAGCTGGGCACTGACCTTCACTGTTGTCAGTAAAAGGTCACTCCGTACTGGTAGTCTATTACATAGTCGTCGGTGCACGCTACACATGGCAGCACTTGTAGTCCGTCCACGGACCACACTCGCATCGCCCAACTAAAACAGGTTGGACGAAGTCGAATGCGACGGATTACACAGAACTCGTGAAAGAACTCTCATCGAAGAGATGTCAAATGGAGTGCGATCGAACGAATGAGTTCAACCATTGGCAAAGAAGCTATCTGGGCCATGCTATCCACAAGGGATAGTGAACAGCAGCATTCCGTCAACAAAAAGTTAACGAGTCGCAAGCACAGGTGACCTGTTTTAAAACAACGAGATCACCAGCGGACTAAAGAACTGAGACAGCATCAGTCTCAGTCAGCACTGCCGACGCTCACGCTTCGACAGGAGTCTCTTAAGCTAGAAATCTCTAAAGATCACGAAGTCGAGGAAGACTCCCTGTTAAGATGCTTCGTCAAAGTCGACGGTGTCATTGCGGCCTGTCGCATCGACAATGAGCGAATGCAAGTCGCATTTGATTAGTTGTACTCGGAAGGGGACGCCAAAAATTATGCCCTGAATCTTAAGTTTCACGACCCAAACGTGGTTGGGTCGTTAGACATCTACTAGAACCTGCTTAGCGAGACGTTTAAGCAACCCAAAGCAGAGTTGAGGACTCTAAACGAACTCCTCTAAATAGAGCAGGGTAAGCTTAAGGATCACGCTTTGGCCCAACATGTGCTACCTTGCACGCTGCATGGTAGTGAATTCTATTAGTCGATTGTTCTATTCACAATATTACTTTAAGGACTTTCAGATGGTCTTGTAAAGTACCTCCTGTTCCGCGGAGAAATAAAGAAACGCTCCAAAGATAACTACGCTGCGTAGCAGAAAGCTTTTAGTTTGAGACAGGCTCACACTGCGCTGACCTCCTATCATCCACAGAGACAATCAGCGATCGTAGGTCCAGATCCAATAGACCTCTGCAAAGATCGAGGTCAGGAAACTTCGCCCTGCTAGCAAAAAGCGATTGGTGAGATGCCATCTCTGTCACAAGATAGGACATTACGCATATATGTGCAGTATCCCTCGCTCAAAATCCTGCGGGGCTGAGAGCAGTAGACGTCCTCCATCCAGAAGAACTGGAGGACGAGAATCCGACGCTGTTGTGAAGCCACACCAGCGAGGTGGACCAGATTAAATGTTTGGAGTCAGTAGGAGTAGAGCGTCCTCCTGATTCAGCAACATCCTGTAATTATCTTGACGAAGGTTTCTATCGACACCCAGTCTCTGTATGTCTCTGCACCTAATGATGAGGGGTCTCTAATTTCCTTGACTTGAGTAGTGATAAAGGACTTGTCACTTCGCGCCCTAGTTGACTATGTAGAGTGGAACAACTTTGTTCGCCAGTTACAAGAGTGGCGACGAGCGACCAGAGGCCGGAAGTATCAACCATGTAATGCTTAAGATCCTTCGAAAAGAATGACGGTGCGCCTGGTGATAGGCGCATCAATAGATGTGAAGAAACGTGTAGTCAGAATCCACTACACCTTGAAAGATGAACAGTACGATGATGACCTCATCTTACTCGACCTGGATGACAAGTTTGATGTCAATTTACGATAACCTAGGCTCAGGAGATATGATCCCAGGGTGAGCTGTCAGCATCGATCAGTAACAATGCCTGCCACTTGCTCATCAGACGATATGAATAATGTCTTGGAACGTTAAATTTACGTGGGTGCACTGCGAGTGATTATATGGCCTCACCTACGGTACGGTCGTTTGCACGAATGTACAAGAACACAGTGTAGATGAATACTAAATTGTGAAGAAGGGTCCTTTGGATCCTGTGGATGTGACTTACTAGGAATTTATTGAGGCATTGAATGTCAAGACATTTAATGTCAATGACAGATCAACCGTACGCTCTTACACGCTTGATCCCACTGAGCCTTCAAAATTAACTTCGGGGATAACTCGATCGACAACCCTTGAACCGAAATGGTTTTTGCGTGATCGGCGTTGTGGCAAGGTCAAGCGTATCTGTGTACTCGTCACAGAGGATGAGAACGTCATCGGTATTCGATCGTCAATGGTGTTTACTGATACTGAACGGGTTCTCAGCAATTCATCAATGGACGAAAGCGTTGATGATGAGGAGACTCGGATTGAGCGATACACGTCTCAAGTCTGGGACTAACTCCAGAAAAACGCTTTGTATAGGGATTTTATCAAATTCGATGATGTATTCACTGACTCTACGCCTTGCAATTTGCCTTTCTAGGCATTAGGCACTAAACACGAGATCGAGATCAAACCGGGCTCGAAGTATTGTGTAATGACGCAGGATCCACTGCATCGTGAACAACTACCAGAGATCGACAAGTTCTTTGTCGATCGCTTTGCGGCGGCCCATTAGAGTATTCAACATCCCCATTAATAGCTCTTCAATCTTCTGTGTGCGAAAGGTCACAGAAGGATGGCGGATAGTGCACGCATTCAACAAGTTGAATGCTGCTATGGTACCGGCTCAGAAACCAATACCGAGAAAGGACGCAATCATAGATGGTATGTCTAAGAGTACCATCTTCTCGTTCACGGATGTGATGGAAGGATTCTATCAGATCCTCATGCGTTAGCGGTACATCCTGTACACGACAGTAGGATACCTCAGCGCCATGCTGTGGGCGTGACTAGTGATGCCAAAGAGGCTGAGTAAGGCCCCTGTAACATTTGGCCGGTGGTTCACAATTCAGTTGAGACCGGTGCAAAATTTGCACCGAGTTACTTAGACGATGTGTTCGTCCATTGCCGGGCTATGGACGGGAGGACGGATGGTAAAATTCACATTTGTCTAATTCTTAAAGTTATGCGCAAGCATAAGTTGTATACCAACGTCAAGAAGTGTATATTCGCGGCTAGCAAAAAAACAACTTCTTGGGTGCATAGTGGGTAAACACGGCGTACGCCCTGATCCCGAAAAGATCAAGGCGATCACCGACCGGCCAGTGCCAGTCGATGTCAAGGGACTTCGTAAGTTCCTTGGAATAGCGACGTATTTGCACAAGTACTCGCGCGACTACGCCGAGATGACTGTGCAACTTTCTTGTTTAATCAAGAATTATGTGAAGTAGACATGAAACGCTGATTAACAGCGTTTCTTTAACGTTATTAAGAAAAAATTGATTCAGTCGCCAATATTAGCGATTCCTGATCAGTAGAGACCTTTTAATGTGGTCTGAGACGCCAGCTATTTTTTAATCGGCTGTGCGTTGATGCAATTTTGACACAGATGGCGCAGACCACGTCGTCCGCTATTAATCGCGTCAGCTGAAACCAGCTGAACGCAATTACCCATTGCATGACAAGTAACTCCTTTCCATGAAGTACGCACTGACTAAGTTTCATGTCTGTCTGTTGAACGATAGACCGTTCATCGTCTTTATGGACCATGCGTTACTAAATACGGCCGTTACAGTCCCCACCTTTCGCAACGAACGGCTAGGTGGCTGAGTTTCTTCGCGGAGCTCATCTTCCCGTCAAGAATGATCCAGGACGACTAAATGTCGTCGATTACGCGCTATCACGTCGGCCCGATTTCGAGCCGACCACACACGTCAATATCGAGGCCTTGCCCACTATAGTAGCGCTTTCAGTCAGCTTGCCGTCGTCGCCTTTACTCGATGAAGTGCGGAAGGCATACGTAGAGAATATGATTCTCCTTCGTTTGATGGGTCACCTTGCGAAACCCTTCCGGAATACCTTGTCGGATTTGCCAAGTCTATACCGGTCTTCGTTGGATCGGTATACGACTCGCAATGGCCTGCTGTACTATACAGCTGTTGCCGACGGTACACCTCGTGTCGTCATTATCATCATGATGATTTGCGTTTGCGCATTATGTTCGAACATCACGACTAGCCATCAGGCGGGCATCGTGGTAGGGATAAGACTTACCTTACAGTAAGTCGTAATTTTTACTGGCCCCGCCAGTATCAGTTTTTGCCCAAGTACCTTCGTTCTTGCGAGGTCTGTCAACGGGTGAAGCCTAGTCCTTCATCCCGTGCACCACTACAACCTCTGCCGGTACCGTCAGAATGTTAGGAGTCCGTTTTCATGAACTTTATCTTCGCGTTCCCCGAAGACGCTCACAAGATTAATGATCTTCTTGTGTTTAACGATCGTTTCAGCAAGATGGTGTATCTTGCTGCGGCCCTGAATCGATCACGGCTCTAGGATGTGCGCGTAACTTCATCGACAAATTGTTCTACCTTCACAAATTACTCCGTAAACTCGTACCCGGCCATGATTCTCGGTTCACGACGGAGTTTTGGCAATCCGTGTTCCGCATTTTGCAATTCGGTTAAAATGATAACTTATGACCATACTGAAACAGATGATCAGACGGATCGCGCGAACCGTGTCCTCGAAGAACTTCTTCGAGGAGACGTACACTTCTTTTCGAGTTTGAGCGAGCTCTTGCCGATGGTCGAATTCACCATCAACCATTACGTGCATCCATCCACGACACATACTTCTCTTTACGCAAAGTGCTTACGCCACCCACGTATTCCCGCCCTTATACAAAGTGACTTTAGGTTTAGGGGGAGTGACTCGCTCGAGCAAAAACCGGTTTGGCTCTTGCTCATCACGTATCGTTGCACACGCCAATACGTTGATGCAGATGTCGATAATGTCGACATCGATGCACATGGTCTTAGAAATAGCAATGACGCTGCTGCTTCATCAGGCAGTATTGACGTTGATGCTATATTCAGCATTGTCAACGACAATGCCAGCTCGGAAGAGAAAAAACTCGCTAAAGAATATAAGAACCTTTAAGCAGTACGCACGAAGCGCACTGAAAGGTTAAAATAACTAGTCAGCAGAAAACCATTTGCTAATTTGAGAGGCGGAAGTTCGTTTCGTTAAGCACTCCATCGCAAATGCGGTGAACCGCCATAAACGAAACGCAGACAAGAATGGAAGAGCAAATGTTCTTTCATTTAAAGTTAACGACCTAGTACTACTGTCTACGGTAAACGTGCCATGACATGCATTCACTAGTGTGGGCACTAGTAAACTACTGCCGAAATACATTGGTCCCTTTCGTGCATTGCACTGCTAGGGAAAATTATAGGTGATTGAGTTTCCTCGGAGGATGTGCACGCATCCTACGTTTTATATTGGTCGTCTAAGTTCGTATTATCAGTACGAGGTATTTTCCGAGAACGGACACAGCCGGCACGCTCACGAATCGCTAATAGATTCTTGTATTTACGGATCAAACTCTCAGCCTGGGCTTTCCGCTACAGAGTCTCTCGACGAGCCGCCTCTAGCACGTCGCGCAAATGACGCTTCATGAGCTCGTTTTTAAGCTAAACGAACGTGAACTCTGATCAAGAATACTCTAGATCGGTACAAAGACGTCGTACGCTCGCTAACAAGAAGTGTCGATGATATTACTTGTAATCAAGTCCTCCCTTAACTCTTTTAGGTAACATTAATAGTTATCCAAAGTATCCTGAACGCCGGGCAGCTCAGATGGACCCTGTCTTTCCACCGCCACCGGGACCAGCGGTGAATTCTCACGGTGGTCGACGCTTTTATGTGGGGCTTATCTTAAATTACCGCTTAAAAAATGGGGAGCGGTCAACTTACCTTATCTGCTGGCGTGGGTACCCACCATCGTGTGACATCTGGGAACCTCGATCCCAGCTGATTGCTGACGTTGAAGGTCTTGTCCAATAGTACGACGAGACCCATACGATAGGTCCGAGGGCCCATCGGTAAACACGCGCTTTTGGCGCTTGTAGACGGATTGCAAGTTTGCAATCGCGTCCCTCATCTCAGCCGAGATGTGTGCCCTTTCCCAGGTCGAACTTAGGGAATACACGTCCCTATGTGCACGTTGCGAGTTGTCAACACAACTCGCACAAGGATCTCCCCAAGTGAGACAAGGAATGTATGCCTCACTCGACAAACGATGCAACCGGTACCTTGCACCGGTTGGCGTTAGCTTCTCAAACTTGATGCGTACCGTTTCTAGTTTTTGAAGCCATCCTTCTCGTCCAAAATTTTGGACATTTTGGACGAACGCGTTCACGCCGCCAAAAGCGAGGCCCTGTCACGCTTTTGGTTGCCATTGTATCATTGATGCTTGATTAAAGCATCCAGATAAAAGTCTTCTTCAGCGCAAAAGTGCTTCGCGCTGGAACTCAAGCCGTGAAGCTCAGTCGCATCGAATAAAGGTGTTCGATGGTGTGGACTTGTCTCGTGAGACAAGCTATTGATGAGCAGTTCAGGCAAACGCCACAGCTTCAGCTCATCCCGCTTCGAAGTAGTACCTTTGCCGGTACCACGAGTTTCAGTATGGCGACGGCTGGCGCCATCGTCAACGCGCTGATGCGAAGGCGCACGAATTGACTGTTGTGATGAGGAATCATACTCGTCGCCTTATTTATCATTACTGCTGAACGGAGCATCCTGAGTGTCGCGATCATGTTCGTTCGTCAGTTCTCTTGATGAACGAGGCACCGCAGGTGAGCGCGATTCCTCAAAAGGATTTTTAAAGTCAGACATATCTGACTCTCCAGAGTAGTTGACCCTTAGCTCGAGGTCGATCTGTGCATGAGATGCGATACTACATGCTCCTGCAGCAACACTTGATGCAGGTAGAGAACGAACAGCAGCCGACGAAATATCTGCCGTAGAGGTTGGCGAAGGGCGCTGTAGTGGAATGTGTCGTCTCAAATGACCTCGCATGGACATGTTTACTTCGCTGAAAAAGTAAGAATAAATTGGTCTACCCAACATGACTAACCCGTCCCGTTGGCATCCTACGTAGCCCACAAACTTTCGATAGTCACTCGGTGACTATCAGCTAAATACGGGGTGATGCAACGAAATATCCCGTTACATGAAATTGTCATTAAGGATAAAATGACAATAAAGAATATCACGTTGAATACTATTTCAACAATATCACAGAGCATGATGATATTGTTGAAGATGACCGAAGGGTCTATTTATTGGTTGATATCGTGAGGATGTCAACCCACTAATTGCTGCCAGACGCGCGCAATGGGTGGTGAGTAGACGTCATCATATTTTAGTTGAACTAATATAATCAAGTCAGGACAAACCGATACACAAGAGTCGTAGGACTTAATTGTATTTAATAACAGTTTCAATTTTACCAGGGCTAGAGCCTTTGCCTTAATCGTTACCTTCCTCTGTGTAACTGTTTACACCTAGCTGGGCACTGACCTTCACTGTTGTCAGTAAAAGGTCACTCCGTACTGGTAGTCTATTACGTAGTCGTCGGTTTCCCATTGTATCTAGAAGTTTGCGAATAACTCACATCGACGCGCGTCATGTAATTATTTGAAGAACTGAAATAGGCGTCTGCAAAAGTACGCGTCGTAACCTGCTTTTCAGCACGCTCTACAGGGTCCAGCGGTCATCGTTCTCTGATGCTATCAGGTTTATGACGTTGATTTGCTCGCCTGATTGGATCGACAATTACGGACAGCTGGTATATAAATCTGTTTTGCCTACCGGAAAGGATAGGTTGTTTTCATCACCTTCATCAGACTCGTCGACACTTTGCAGAGGAAGAACCCTACTCGAAAAATTAACCGTACGGTTTTGTGGTGAAGTCGATCTCACCAAATTGCATGAGTGAGGGTCGATCTTACACTTGCTTAGACTCGCCGACTCACGGAGGGGGTACTCTGATCCGTGACTTGTTGTATAGCCTTGTGCTCACCTTGTGTACCCGTCGGTTGGGCTAGCTTGAGCTCTTCGTCACGGCCTTGGGAGATGTCGATCTCGATGAGGTTTTGGGTTGAGCATTCGCTTCTGGTGCGGAAATCTTCACACCACGAACAGGGGTTCTGCGATCCTGATCTCGAGTCGCGTCGATCTCTATTTGGAGATGTCGCGATCTCGATCTTGAATCACACCGATCTCGATTCGTCTTCGGGACCGGGGTCTTCGCTGTGCGGAAATCTTCACTCAGCAAATAATAGTCTTGCGTCGATCTTGCGTTGGGATCGGCCCGATCTAGTCTTGGGATCGGCCGATCTTGCCGGAAGTGCGCAATGTAGGTGGATCGGTTGCTTGTTTTCGCCAAAATAAAACACGCCGATATGTCCAGTAGATCGCTTCGATCTCGCTCGGTCTTGTCTTGAACGTCCTGTCCAGATCTTCTGACCACTTGAGCCGTCTCGCGATCTTGTGTCCAAAATCATTTTCCTTTTTCTTTGTTGTGTGGCTGCTACCCAAGCATTTGAGTTGAGTGTGAGTACTTGATCGATCCGAGCCAGATATCCCGAGATCGCTCTTCTCGATCTTGGCCAACAATCCAAGATCGGTCTTCTGTGTCCCTGTAGCACGCGTGCCTTGACCCGCCGGGGAAGCCAAATCGATCTTTCCCGGAGAAGAGGGGAGGAGAACGTGCGTCGTGAGCAGAAGAAGTAGAGTTCAAGTCTGTTTATTAACCAACCAAATTAATATCCAACCTATCGTTAATTCTATTTTAAACTATAGGTCACTGTCCAAGTCGATATCACCTTTAAGCTTGACCGCCCCCTTGAACACGTGTCGAAATTTCGTGACCTGTACTCCAAAGATAGCGCCAATACTCCCAATATCGTACCTAGACACCAAAAAGGACCAAATTCCAAATACGGTACCAAATACCCAATTTTGGTCCCGAAAAGTCCAAAATAGTATCCAAATGCCGAATATGGTTAAATCCATTTTACGACGTCAATTCAACCGGCTTGCACTGGCTCTTTAGATCTGAACTTTTGATACATCAATCATGGACCAAGATCAAGCATTTCTGTCATGATCCGAAAGTCTCGTCAGCGATATATCCATAGTCAGTGGGGAACATGACCGATCTGATGTCCAATTCGAGATAGTTGAGGATCGACATAGTTCAATCCGGCCATATATGTTCTTCCGTTCATTGTGCATACTCCGATACCATCATCAATAGTTTATCTGCTCAATGGGACCATCCACAGTTCTTACAACGGTCCCACGGACTCCCACAATCATCCACACTTCCAGATCGGGCCATAATTAACCTAAATCAGTACTCCCTCTGGGAGACCGGTAAGGAGCATCACCGATCTGCAGGATGTTACACCTTCGTCACAGAGTCATATCACATCACTTGGTCCCACATCCTTGTCCCAGATCCTTTACCCAGATCGCCTCCTGGAAATCGTTCTATTTGTCGGCTTGTCCCAGATCGCTCCGTCTCAGGTCGATCCGTATCCATCAGTTTGGTGACAGTTGGGCCAGATCGCCGATTCCCGTTGAGATCGGTTTCCATCTCCTCATTGGATCACCACGTACCATGGACCCGTTTTCCACCAGTAAGTGACACCTTGACTGGGTGGCCACCGATCCACGTCCCATCATTTTATTAGTGACTTTACCACAACCGCCCCCTGTACTGAAGTCCGTTTGGGCAGCAATCGGCTTCAGTCCATTCACTCCTAAACTTTGTTCCAAGCACTCAAGTCCATCCCATGACCTCCTCGACGCGTCTCCCCACTTCGCGAGTACCCTCGGAGTGTTCTACCGCACTTTTGTCGCCGGATCGCGATCTGTCCCCAGATCGGCCAATCTAGAGCAGCATATTCCAATAGTGCCAGATCGGCCGGAGTCCCCAGGTCATTTTAGTTCCGCCGGATCGCTATCCATCGTCATGGGATTGCCAGACCGCCCGCCTGAGCCGATCAAGCTTCCCGCATCTCCGGCTACTTGGGTGCGTTTGGATCCGATCTCCTGTCCACTGGCGAGTCTCGTGGAGGGTCTGCTCCGACTGCGAGCATTTCCGGCCACATTCCAACGGTTTCTACCAGCGACGTCCGTCTTAAGTTGGCTACGATATCTTATTTATGGGATCGAGAGGCTACCTTCTGCAGCCAAGCCGATACAATTCATGCGCTTCATTAGTCATCCCGAGATGCGGTCGCCCGGGGGGATCGCTTGCAAGACGAGATTGATTCTATAAACAGATCGACCGCCAGTTTTGTCTTTTCCGTCCAGCGTCGATATGATATGATGTAAGGCCGCTACGTCAACGCAATACATTATCTGAGCGACTGCAAGCGAGCTCTGCGGACACATCGAGATCAATCTGCGCAGATTCTTCGGCTACGCGCTCTGTTACGTGCCAGCGATGAGGATAAGGGCAGTTTGAAAAGACAGGTGAAAACTTTGCAAGACCAAGTCCGTTCTCTCCAAGTCAAACTCAATTTTCTCCGACAGCAGCGTGAACAACTGACCTCCGACAGGTCTTTCCTTCACATAGACGTTTTGCATCCGAAGAAGGAATTGGATCGGTCTCAGGTGGAGATCGCAGTGGGCCTGGTGTCGATCAGCGATCTCATTCAACAAGTGAATAGTTTATCTCCTTTTGAAAGGTCAGTTGGCACTTTCGAAGATGGAGAACGCCAACCTCCGCCGTCAGCTTGATGAACACCTCAAGGTGTACGACCAGCTACAGGTGGCGGAACAGGATCGGGATCGGGCTATAGCGAAACACCAGACTCTCCTTCACACAGTCAATAGTGCCATACTCGGGTCCCTTTCGTCTGCGTTGTCCGCTCGGTCGAGACCCAGGAGTGCCTCTCGCGCCAGATTGCCCCCTGCTTCCGGTATTCGGGGATCGAGGTCACTTGCAAACAAATCCAGATCGAGATCGCCTATCCCGCCTGCCAAGCGTCGACGTGTCCATCTACAGTCATAGTACAAGGTTTTTTTCACCACCCGTTCGGGCTCCCGGCTATAGTTGTTGAACACTTCAACACCTTCCAAGAAACTCCCTAGATCGGCCCCACCAGAGCAATCACCCAATTTTTCTTCTTCTCCGCCTTCGTCCGCGGATTTTGGAATAAATAGGAAAGTGGGGAGCTGACAGAGTCGTGCTCTAGCTCGGATGATTGGACTCGGTCTGTGATGTCCCAATCCAGATCGGCTGCTCGTCGACGTACGAGATTGGACGATCAATACGCAAATCCAGACTCCTCGGCGGACACCCCAACAAATTCCGCTTCGTCCGTGACAACTGTTCCCGGCCAAGAACCGTCACGTCCGCCTCCATTGACCGAGCCGGAGCCTCATTATCTCTCTTTTCGACGGCTCCGGTTGCGACTACCCCCGTGATCAGCCT